>BSQZ01000034.1:2265000-2292500 GCA_033239005.1 Lamellibrachia satsuma | reverse complement strand
TTGAAAAAAACTTTTTAACAATCTAAAATATTTCAAACAATTTTATATTCACGTGATCATTAATTGAATTTACAATGGGACGATAAACGCAACTGATATTTCTATATCATATAGTTAAGAATTTAGCACATTATCTCTTAATTACAATGTCATCTTCTTCTGGTCTCGCTTTCATTGCAATTAACTTTGTACTGCAATACCTAATCAATCATCACTGGTGTATATCACTGTTAGTTCGTCTGAGATTCACACAGTGGTCAATGCAACTGTCGATGAGCCTGGTCATTCGGTCAGTCATGTCAGGGCTGAAGTCTTCCCCGTGTATATCGGTGCAGTCGCCGCGACAGTGCAGGCGAATGTCATCAAACTCGAGCAGGAAAGATACACCGAATCTATTGAACTGATGAGCATACTATACTCAACTCACGACACATTTCAACAGACGCGTGATTCCACTTCAGATAACGATATCCGACAATATCGGTAAAATATTAATTATAATATGTATAATATAATATAACATGTATGTCACAAGCCTACAACAACAACTATACTAAGTTGAGATTTTAGGAGTAAGTTCATGCTGAAATGTAATTTCATTTATATTTTTATATTTAAAATTGGCATTTAGAACACAAGAGCCTTGGCTTCGTCAGCGGCAAAAATAAAAAAGAAAGGATGTTTGCGTGGTAATATTTTGTCATACACATACAATTGCTCATAGATACAATTTCAGAGCGGTTTTAAGGACACTGAGTTTTGTTGCAGGAAATATTTTACAAAGATGCTCTCGTTGACTGGTAAACTGCTTTATTTATGCAACTAATATGAGCCACGCCGTTAGGTATCGCTGGGCTAATGTAACGATGGACAGTCGTCGGCCTCATCCAGTCCACATGCCGACGTTTGGGTGTGGACTGTTTGCAATGTCTTCCACGACGCACTTGGGTCGACTTAGTTTAGTCGTTGCTAGGGCTACAGTTATGAGAGCCCATTGACCTTTGCGTAATGTGCGACTCCAGCACACGCACGGCGCGACACTAGACTCAAGTACGTCGTGGAACATACGACAAACACTTCACACCCAACGTCGACATCTCAGCTGGATATAAGGACGACGACTGTCCATCGGTACATCAGTACACCCCTAGCGATACAGACACGACATCTAGGTTTAACTTGGCGAGTCAGCGAGGACCAGGAATAACATGAAGACGTCAATCCTGGTAGGTGATGGTTCGCCTTAGAAGTTGGTCTTTATTGGAGAAAGTCTTCACTATACGAACCCTCACGATTGTGATTGTATACAGATGCCACGCGGTGCCACGCGACCTTTCGCGTTGATGTGTTCCATATGTTATAATAACTATTTATGCGTCCGTGTATTCTACATCCTCATTAGCATCAGTGGTTTGAACAGCGTCTGCTGTGACTAAAAAAGCCCGCAAGTGGCAATCTCTGTCACACTATTGTTACACCCTGTTACACTATGTTACACCCTGTTACACTATGTTACATCCTGTTACACTCTGTTACACATGGCACAGGTGCAGACAACTTGATGTAGACGCGTGGTAGTCGATGGTCTTTCTCTCCGACGCTCTCTCTTCTCCATCCACAGTTCGTTTCTCCTTTCTTGTGCCTCCTGATGCCACTCCGCACATCCTGTCACCAGTTGTTGCGATCTGCTGCAGCATATTCCCAGGATTCGACGCTGATTTGAGCAGATTTGATTTCTCGTTTGCAGGCATCACTGAACTACAGAGCTGGGCGGCCGACACGCCTGACACCATAGGCTCATTACAGATATATGTCCATCCTCCACACGCCTTCATATGTTCTATACTATGCCATATGTCGTAATGCATTCCTGTGTCTACGACTGTACATGCTTGTTAACTCTTGTTAAATGTGTGTCCTGTATCGTTCACGTATCATCACATCTTGTATCGTTCACGTATCATCACGTCTTGCTGTTGCAGATCGCTTTTGTCCTAGTTACGGTGACTGTGACCTCCGTTCAGTCGAGCACAACAAACGCTCTACCTCAACATAAGGTAACGAAATAGTAGTAGCGATTGCGCTGTGGTGGCGGTGATGGTTATATTAGTAGTATGCTATGGCGGCGGCGGCGGCGGCGGCGACGGCGGCGGCGGCGGCGGCGGCGAATCATATTAGTTGTATAAATAAAGCAGTTTACCAGTCAACGAGAGAGTCTGTGTAATAGCATTCCTGTAACAAGACTCATTGTCGTTGAAATCACTCTTAAATTGTATCTATATGCAAATATATATCTAGGGCAATATTAACCACAACAAAACTACCGTTATTTTATATTAAATTTATTCCCGCTGACGAAGCCACGTCTCTTGTATTTTATTTTAGGTATGCAAATATATATTTTATATAAAATTTCGTTTCATCCGGAACTTACTATAAAATATTAACACAGTTGTTGTGGCAGACATATTAGAAGTAATGTTTTAAATGCGGATATCGTTATCTGAATGGAATCATACGTCTGTTGAAATGTGCCGTCAGTTCAATTTATAATATAGTCATCTTTTCAGCTCGAGTTTAAAGACCTTCGCACGCACTGTACCGGAGAGTGCATCAGGATGTACAGCGAAGAGTTCCGCTCTGACTCGACCGACCGAACGACTCAGCTCATCACCAGTTGTATCGACCAGTGTGTGAATCTTATAGAGAAGACGATCGAAAAAGAGCAAAATAAAGAAGGCGACTCAGAAGACGAAACAATAGTGATTGACACCAGGGGACTTTAGATTCTAGTTGTTGTTGTTCTAGTTGTTGTTCTAGCCAGGATGCATGCCGTCCTCAGTAGTTCTTTTTCGTCCCCAATTAAATGAGACGGGACCGACATTAACGCGATCATCCGAGTCACGAGACATACATAGTCTCCAGTGTTGAGAGCCAGTTTTTACACCAAACATACCCATGCCCAGTCCGGCAACTACGTCATGTAAAGGCTGACCACGACACTACAGCCCTGTAGGTGTTGCAGTGGAACGTTAATTGCAATGAAAGCGAGACCAGAAGAAGATGTGATTAAAGATAACGCCGTATGGCATAAGTAAGATCAACGTAGAACGCAGTTTTGTTCCCGTGTTTTTAGTTATTGAAGTCGTGCCGGCGAACTGCAGTCGCTATAAATCTGAGTGAGAAGTTATTGGTAACTTTGTGTACTTAAATCAGACTGTGAGATATTCCCGCAGCGGGGAGCCACCTGAAGGACAGGTAGACACACAGACAGCATAGCGTTTATGTAGTAGCATAATAAATTAATATATAATACATTGTTGGTATAGTGTTGTTAAATTGTAATTATTACGACGTTCGCCGTACGCTTCCTGATAAATTTGGTCATACTCAGTTTCGGTACAAAGTACTCCACCTAAATATACAAGGACTCTCATCATCCAAATGTGACCAACTTACGATGCTACTGTCGCAGCTTTCGTGTGCACGTGTTGAAATTGATTATATCTAATTATATGAAACTTTTATAAATGACGATAATGTGCATATTTTAAAAATGTCCCATTTATAACCTTATTTACAAAAAATGGAAGATTAAATCTAAAGGTGGTGTCGCAATAATTATTTATTAAATCTACGTGATAACAAACAGTATGATCTTCGTGAAGTACTTAGTACTTTTGTAGAAGGTGAATTTGAATCCATATTTATTGAATTTAGCTATAATGGTCAAACTTCAATCGTAGGCGAGATATACCGCATTCCTAATGTTACTGCTTCTATGCAACAATATGAGTCAATACTAAATAACATTCAATGCCCGAACAATCAGGTCATCATTGTCACTGATCAAAATGTTGACTACCTAAAGATTGACTCATATAAACCCTCATCCGACTTATTAGATATACACTTAGCTGTTAATCTCATTTCCACGATCACTAAACTAACTCTTATCACTCATACATCCGCTATCCTCAGTGATAACGTATTTTAATTTATATATGCTAGCTCATTTATGCAACTTTTGTATGGAGTTTTTGTGAACAAATATGTTAAACAAAATATTTGATTGAACGAATAACTGTGTCATTACTGTCAAGATTCAAGGTGCAACAACACAGTCTACATGCATAGCAGATCAAACGAAAATATCGGAACATGAATTGAAAAAACTATTATAACAACCTAAAACATTTCAAACAATTTTACATTCAACTAAACATCAATTTAATTTACAATGGGATGATAAACACAATAACTGATATTTCTATCTTACCACAAGAAAGTAAGAATTTAGCACATTTTCTCTTAATTACATTTTCTTCTGGTCTCGCTTTCATTGCAATTAACTTTCCACTGCAACACCTAATCAATCATCACTGGTGTATATCACTGTTAGTTCGTCTGAGATTCACACAGTGGTCAATGCAACTGTCGATGAGCCTGGTCATTCGGTCAGTCATGTCAGGGCTGAAGTCTTCCCCGTATATCTCGATGCATTCGCCGCGACAGTGAAGGCGAATATCTTCAAACTCGAGCTGGAAAGATACGTCGATTCTATTGAACAGATGATAATATTTTACTAAACTCACGACACATTTCAACAGATATGTGATTCCATTCAGATTGCAATCCGCCAATATCGGTAAAATAGTAATTATAATATGTGCGCCACAACAACTGTGATAGTTTTTGCTGCGTGTAAATCCAATAAAAAGCAAATACAAATGTAACTGTACATCTCAACCACGTTAAAAATACACGCGATATGCACAGCCTACGTCACAGCCACGTTGGGGTTATGGGGCTGCTCGCCGCTGGTTGGTAAACATTGCAAACACTGATGAATATGTCAGCCTCCACGAGAAATAACATTAGACCAGAACTTCGCACTTTTAATACATATTCCCAGTAAATCACTTGCGTGATATTCTTTATTATAGTTGCAAATGGTTAGTTTATAGGTGCAAATGCCCAAAACAATGCCTTTCGTTTCACTTTAAGTTAAGATTATATAGGAGTAAGTTCACGCTGAAATATAATTAAAATGTTATATTAAATATATGTTTATATTGAAAATTGGCATTTAGAACACAAGAGACTTGGCTCCGTCAGCGTGGAAAAAATTCAATAAAAAAGAAAAGTAGCCTGTGAGTTTAATTTTGCTATACACAACAATTACACATACAAAAGCTTATAGATGCAATTTTGTTTTATTTCAAGTAAAATTAGTTTTGTTACAGAAAAGCTTTCCCACAGACTCTCTCGTTGATTGGTAAGCTGCTTTATGTATGCAACTATGAGCCACGCAGTTACGTGTTACGACACGTTAGCTTCGCCGCATGCAGATTTATATGTATATGCAAACATTGATATTTCATGGAAAAAGCGTCCATGTATATGCGTACAAAATACCCCAAAAGCCTATACTGTCTGGTTTGACTAACAATACACAGACATACACTCATACAAGACAATTATATACATAATATGCGCTTTGTTTTTGTGTGATAAACATTCACTGAAATGACATAACAGGCATATCGACAGAATACCACACTTTGTATGAGTACGTAGAAAACCTTGCAACGTCAGAACAGTCGTGACCTTTGACCAGCCACTTCGGTGGACGGTGCTCCAGATCAATGGCCTGATGCGATGATCGTGTTTCGCCAATGACGTTCTTATGCCATAATATTATTCTAACCAGTGACAACGACGACGATCACCACCACCAGCAGCACCACCACCAGCACAACCAAACACACCACCACCACCACAACCAGCAGCAGCAGCAGCAGCAGCAGCAGCAGCAGCAGCAGCAGCAGCAGCAGCAGCAGCAGCAGCAGCAGCAGCAGCAGCAGCAGCAGCAGCAGCAGCAGCAGCAGCAGCAGCAGCAGCAGCAGCAGCAGCAGCAGCAGCAGCAGCAGCAGCAGCAGCAGCAGCAGCAGCAGCACCACCACCACCACCACCACCACCACCACCACCACCACCACCACCACCACCACCACCACCACCACCACCACCACCACCACCACCACCACCACCACCACCACCACCACCACCACCACACCCACCTCCACCACCACCACCACCACCACCACCATCACCACCACCACCACCACCACTACCACCACAAGCACCACCAGCACCACCTCCACACCCACCACCACCACCACCACCATTACCACAACGCAATCACTGCTACTATTCCATTACCGTATGTTGAGGTAGAGCGGTTGTTGAACTTGTCTAAGCGGAGACCATCGTCGCCGTCAACACGACCAGGACACTCGCGATCTGCAACAGCAAGATGTGATGATACGTGAACGATACAAGATGTGATGATACGTGAACGATACAAGATGTGATGATACGTGAACGATACAAGATGTGATGATACGTGAACGATACAAGATGTGATGATACGTGAACGATACAAGATGTGATGATACGTGAACGATACAAGATGTGATGATACGTGAACGATACAGGATGTGATGATACGTGAACGATACAAGATGTGATGATACGTGAACGATACAGGATGTGATGATACGTGAACGATACAAGATGTGATGATACGTGAACGATACAAGATGTGATGATACGTTAACGATACAAGATGTGATGATACGTGAACGATACAAGATGTGATGATACGTGAACGATACAAGATGTGATGATACGTGAACGATACAAGATGTGATGATACGTGAACGATACAAGATGTGATGATACGTGAACGATACAGGATGTGATGATACGTGAACGATACAGGATGTGATGATACGTGAACGATACAGGATGTGATGATACGTGAACGATACAAGATGTGATGATACGTGAACGATACAGGACACTCATTTAACACGAGTTAACACGTATGTAGACACGCGAATGCTTTAGGACATATGACCGAATCCACGTTAACTGGTACAATTGAGATTGTCTACTAGACTAACTGCTGCAAAGACATGTTTCGTTGGTATAATCAGGAAGTAGGATGTATCAGGCTTTACTATGTAAAATATTCTCACCAAATCTTGATTGTAAAGCGTCGTAAAAGTGGTTTAATGTAAGACCACAAAAATGTCTTCGTAAATTATGTTACTAATGCAGCTGTATGTCTGTTTAAGAGAAATAGTTAGACATATAAAGGTAACCATATATTTTATTGCTCAATGTGAAACATTTATCGAACAAAGAACACATAACCACACAAGACATAAAGTGTACTGGTTGCTACAGTGATTCGTCACAATTGGCTTCAATTGTTGTTCATTAAAAGTAATTTATTCTGGAATACTAATTGCAGAATTACTTTTGTTTTCTCTTACAATATGATACGAATATAATACAGTAAGTATTACCATCCTTTGATCAGGTGTCCACATGGTGCAAGTTTGTAGTTAATTAAATTAATTACATACACTAGTTTGCCTCTAGAGGGCAGTGTCATAGGCTACTAGAAAGCTTAATGTGTCTACATGTTTACCAGGCAATAGTGTATGCATATTAGCCAAACAGATATGACCAAATAGATGCGCTATGAATATGATTTTCTATTTAAAATTGTAAATTACATTGCAATAGTTGTCAATTACGTTACCAAGACTTGCACCATGTGTGGAGAGGCAAAGCTCTGATATAACATACATCGCTCAGATCAACGTTTTCGAGAAAAAAAAATACTTAGAAAGCCGTGTCCCAATTTCAAATTACATTATATGCAGTGCTTAGTTTGTTGTAAAACCATAAAACCAACGCGTCTTATAAAACACGTTATCTTGAAAAGACTGCTATCAAATGACACTAAGAGATGAAACCAACCACCAGAAACACGTGCAAACAGAGACGGAGCTTGAAATGGACAAGGGTAAACCTGGCTTGCAAACAAACCCGGTCAAAACCGGTGCAATAAATAAAAGGTCTACTTTCTCACCGGTTCCTCTGAGCTAAATTCCGCAACAAACACTATTCATGCTATAGGTGCAACATTATTTTGATCACACATTATTTTGCTGAAACATCGCACCCTAGCTTGAGTCATCCAAAATATGACAGTTTGGATACATATTCAGTGCTGTCATGAATTAACTATAAAGGATAAATACCGACAGAAAGGAAAGAACCAGTATTACAAACACACGCAAGAAAGGAGCATAAGAAATATTTACATGAAACACGTAAAACTTTATAGCAGCTAAAATGGATTGGACCATAGGGCATAGCATAGAACATAATAAAGGCGTACGGAACTATGACGGAACTATGACAGGGTATAGAACACATGGACACGTAACGATGTCTGGCCGGGCATAGCATAGAACATAATAAAGGCGTACGGAACTCTGACGGAACTATGACAGGGTATAGAACACATGGACACGTAACGATGTCTGGCCGGGCATAGCATAGAACATAATAAAGGCGTACGGAACTATGACGGAACTATGACAGGGTATAGAACACATGGACACGTAACGATGTCTGGCCGGGCATAGCATAGAACATAATAAAGGCGTACGGAACTCTGACGGAACTATGACAGGGTATAGAACACATGGACACGTAACGATGTCTGGCCGGGCATAGCATAGAACATAATAAAGGCGTACGGAACTATGACGGAACTATGACAGGGTATAGAACACATGGACACGTAACGATGTCTGGCCGGGCATAGCACAGATGAAGTGATAGGGAACATTTAAGAACGAGTCGTCCCCCCACTGGTGGGGGGACGACTCATGCATGGCATGTCGAAAGCCGCACAATACGTCAAAGGGGTGTGTGTGGCTAGGATATCATCCTCATTCCCACCTGTTTTGGGGGACACTCTCTCACCTCCCAAAAAATTTTAAAGTCTCCCTCCCACCAATCCTACCTCCAGCCTATTTTGTGGTTAACCATCCACTTCTCACCATTTTTTAGGACCAATCTCCCACCTCCCATCTTCGGCTACTTACGGCTGAAAATCCATTACGGCTACGTATGATATACGTTCAACGTATAGCCGTCGTAGGTTATACATTGAGATATGTTCAGACGGGAAAACGTACAACTGAGACTGTCTAGTATGGCATACAGTCTTACACGTGGGAATGAGGGTTCGTTTTAATGAAGACTTTTTTAAATAAAGAGTGACCTGTACGACGAGCAGTCACTTAAATAAAGAGTGACCTGTACGACGAGCAGTCACTTACCAGGATTGACGTCTTCATGTTGTTGACGGGTCTCGCTCATTCGATAAGTTGAACCTAGAGTGTGTTGTTTGTTTTGCTAGCGGTGATCTGATGGAACGTTGGACAGTCACCGTCCTAGTTCGGCCCACGTGTCGACGTTGGGTGTAGACGGTTTGCAATGACCTCCACCACGCACTTGAGTCGACACACTTGAGTCGCTGCTAGGTCCGCAGTTGCGATTGTCCATTGACCTTGCATAGTGTGCGACTGTAATACAACGCAGAAAGCACGGTATGACACTCAACTCAAAACATGCACCCAACGTAGACATCTCGACTGAATATAAGGACGACGACTGTCCATCGGTACATTTGCTCACCCCTAGCGACACAGACACGACACACTAGGTTCAACCTGGCGAGTCAGCGGGACCCGGAAACAACATGAAGACGTCAATCCTGGTATGTGATGGCTCGCATTAAAGGTCGTTCTTTATTTGAGAAAGTCTTGACTATACGAACCCCTTTCTTATGATTGCATGCATACGGTGTCACGCATCCTAACGCATTGATGCGTTCCATACGATGCAATAACTATTTATGTCTTCGTGTATTCTATACCCTCAGTGGCATCCGTCTATCTCGAGAGATAATGGTACTGCGCCGTGTGTGACACCAGTGTTTTGTACAGCATCTGCTGTGACTAAAAAGTCCGATTTTTATGTGTCAGTTTCTATTGCAGATGGTACAGGTGTAGACAGTTTAATGTAGACGCGTGGTAGTCCATGGCTTTTCTCTCCGCCACTCTCTCCTCTTCGTCCACAGTTCATTCCTTATTTCGCCAGCTGTTACGATCTGCTGCAGCAGATTCCCATGACTCGATGCTGATCTGAACAGATTTTATAGCTCGTTTGCAAGCATCCGTGAACCGCAGAACTGCGGTCGAAACGCCTTGCACCAGAGGACGCCATTTGGAATACGTCCATCTTCCACGCGGCAGACATGTATGAGGCGCCGTAGCGGCCAAAAGGGTCGAGTCCTGCGCGAACCGTCGAGTCATGCGCGAACCGTCGAGTTCTGTCTGCGAGAACCGTCGAGTCCTGCGCGAACTGTCAAGTCCTGCGCGAACTGTCGAGTCCTGCGCGAACCGTCGAGTCCTGCGCGAACCGTCGAGTTCTGTCTGCGAGAACCGTCGAGTCCTGCGCGAACCGTCGAGTCCTGCGCGAACCGTCGAGTCCTGCGCGAACCGTCGAGACCTGCGCGAACCGTCGAGTCCTGCGCGAACCGTCGAGTCCTGCGCGAACCGTCGAGTCCTGCGCGAACCGTCGAGTCCTGCGCGAACGAGATACTCTGCGCGAACCGTCGAGTCCTGCGCGAACTTTCGAGTCCTGCGCGAACGAGATACTCTGGTTATCATTGAAAATAGCGTTGCCGTTGTAGGGTGTGCAGCGAAGTAATGCCGCAAAAAGCATAATATAATATAATATAATATATTACCCAGAGTACAGTGAATGGAAAAAATCCCATAAATGTGCTAAAAAAATAAATCGATAGTTAAAACGACAATGCCACGAGACGGTCTGCAGAACACAATGAATTCAATGCAACGTTTCGTGTGAGCTATCGTGGCTTAGCAGTAGAGCCAGTGACATTCGTGGGCCCTAGGCATCCGGCACTTTCGTGGGCCCCAAGTAAACCCACAACATGATTTTCAAGTTAGCATTTCACTATTTATATCATCAATAAAGATAATACACGAACAGTTCTTTTAAAAGTCAACAATTGCAAATTACCGATCGCAGATATTATGGTGTACGGTAGGCCGGTAGCGATTGTTGAAGTCGACTAACACCATCTCACACCTAAGGCTTAGCGATGCGTAGTCTACAGTTTTACCTTGCGTATTTCCTTGATGGCAAACGAGCTAATAATGTCATCAACCAAGAGTGAACGCATCATTTCCGACTCTATGGCTAAAAGTGACAGTGCCGACAAGCACGATTGACCCATCGTGGAACGCTGGTAGTCTTTGATGTTTCAGTACAAAGAAAGATCGCTCGCCTTCGCAGCTGGAGCCGAAAATTTACAGACATATCCGTAGCGCAATGTAAAAGTTAGGGAAACTGGTAATCAGCTTATTTTCATGAAGAAAGGTTATCATCTCGGAACCTGTCTCGAAGTCTCCATATTTTGTGAAGAGACGGAATTCCTTCTCAAAATCAGGCTTAATATCAGTATCGTAATACCGAGTGAGCTCTTTGCACTTCGAGGGGATATCGCTGTCGGCGAGAGATCGAATCTCCCCGAAACGTTCATAGACATTCGTGTAGGCGGCCTTCTGTTTCGTGATGTCGGAGAGTAATCTGTCAATGATGACTAGGTAGGTGTTCACTCGGAAGTTCTCTCGACAGTCGCTCACTTTTACCTCTTCTGGTGTTTCGTTGGAACAACTTTCTCTTCTTTGCTCGCTTGTTTTCATCGTCCTAATCAAGTCCTGGTGCAACTGACTTTGCTTCATTCTCGAACCGATCGAACCTTTCTGAGTCACGCAAAGAATGGATGTGTTCCAGCAAGACACGGTAATGCATAAACACTGAACCGATCTCAATTCCTGTAGCTTCCAATGCCTTGTTAACTCGGTCCAGGATGTTGTTCCACACAATTCACATCAGGACGATATTCAGAGAGCTTGCTCACCAAAGACATTGGTTCGAACACGACAAGTGGAGGTTGGGTAGAATTTCTAGCTATCGCGTCAACAGAGTTTTGTAGTACTTTGTAGTTTGATGCCAGCGCCTTCGCGGCATCTGCTTGAGCAGACCATCGTGTTTCTGATAGGATCTTTACCACTGGAGACTGTTTCGGTAGGTTCTCTAATAGTTCCGACCACCTCTGTGGCGAGGCTGTCAAGAATGTGTAAAGTCGCTGAACGATGGCGAAAAACCTGACCCCATCAGTGCTGGATTCGGCCGCTGCGTTCCCAACTAAATGTAGGCTATGCTCTGCGCATGATACCCATTCAGCAAGAGGGTTCACCTGGTGAAATCGTGCCTGGGCTCCAGAATAAGTTCCATACATATTTCTCGCATTGTCATACAGTTGTCCACGGGAATCCTCAAGCTTTATTCTGCATTCGTCTAGGAAAGACTTGAGTGTTTCGAACAAGTATTTCCCCTCGTGTTTCTCAATGTCTATGGAGGCCCAGAAGTGTTCCGTCAATCCGAACGTATCGCATGACGATGCTCAGTTGATCGATATGTGCTATATCAGGTGTGGAATCTATGCTGATAGAGTAGTACTTCGCCTTCTTTATTTCAGCAATTATTTTCGCATTCACCCTGTCCGATAACAGCTTGAAGAATTCTTCACATATTGTTGAAGAGAGATATGATACTTGACCTCTTCCTTTATTTCCATATCGGCGAATATGTTCGGCCAGAAAAAGGACGAACTGTGAGAGAAACTCTAACAAGCCTAAGTAGTTACCATTGTACTTTTGCCCAAACAATTCGGTGTGGCCTCGGAACGGGTGTCCTCTCTCTGCCAAGAAGGTAACAACGGCAACGATGCGCTTGAGAATTTTGATCCAGTATTGCTGCTCATTCTCCAGCTGCTTTGCGATCGCAGAATCAACATGGTGCGCTTTGGCATTTTTGAACCCCTTCTTTACAGCTACAATGGGACTATCGCTACGCTCATGTGTCGTGATTCTGTGCGCATTTTACCCAGTCATTGAAACCATTAAGAGAAAAGCTATCATTTCCGCTCCTGAATAGCTTACATACATAACAATGCACATTTCCAGTTGATGGAGAATACACCAACCAGTCCATCGTTACACTCTCCTCGTTAGCAAGCCATCGAACAAAGAATTTCAATTGTACGTAATTTGTCTTGGACGTGTACGATCTCGCCGATTTGTGAAGATCCTTGTCCAAGTCCTGTGATGGTGGGTTTCTTGTAAAATGATCTGTCAATTCCTGAGCACTTTTCAGAAAGCAAAGCTGAAAACAGGGAGCGGCCATAATTTATCAGGAGGGGAACCCAGGAATGAAGGGATGGTTCAGTTTTTAGTGCACAGGATTTGGGGGTGAGTTGGATTTCAAATATAGCCAATACTTCCACCTCACTCGCTCCACGATAAATAATGATCACTCCTTACTAACACCTCTATAATGTCTGTAAAAACATAAAAATATGTAAGGCCTACATCAGGATATGCCAAAACAGGTTTTCGGGAACATTCAGTCTACAAAAATATGCTCGGGTATTTTCGTGGGCCCCTGCCTTCGTGGGCCCTAGGCACGTGCCTATAGTGCCTTTTGGTTGATCCGCCACTGGGTAGAGCGTTCGATTTATGTTTGGAGGGACCTGGGTTCAATCAGCGGTATGTCTGATTTACGTGTTTCTCGTTTAATGTTATTATTATTTTATCAATTATTATTATTTTATTTAGTCCAATATTCGCTTTCGTTTAATTTCATATAATTATCACATGCTGTGCATTAAAAGTACATGTAAAAGAAATAAATATATATATAAATATACATATGTCGTGCAGAATAAATATATATTAAAATATATATTTATATATATATATATATATATATATATATATATATATATATATATATATATATATATATATGTATTTCTTTTGACATGTACTAATGCACAACATGTGATAATTATATGAAATTAAACGAAAGCGAATGTAAATAAAATAATAATAATTGATAAAATAATAATAATAACATTAAACGGAAAAAAACGTAAATCACACATACCGCGGATTGAACCTAGGACCCTCCAAACATAAATCGAACGCTCTACCGCTAAGCCACGACAGCTCACACGAAACGTTGCACTGAATTCGTTGTGTTCAGCAGACCGTCTCGTGGCATTGTCGTTTGAACTATCAATTGATTTTTTTTAGTACATTTATAGGATTTTTTCCATTCACTCTACTCTGAGTAATATATTATATTATTTTATATTATGCTTTTTGCGGCAACGGCTATTTTCAGTGGTAACCAGAGTATCTCGTTCGCGCAGGACTCGAAAGTTCGCGCAGGACTCGACGGTTCGCGCAGAGTATCTCGTTCGCGCAGGACTCGACGGTTCGCGCAGGTCTCGACGGTTCGCGCAGGACTCGACGGTTCGCGCAGGACTCGACGGTTCGCGCAGGTCTCGACGGTTCGCGCAGGACTCGACGGTTCGCGCAGGACTCGACGGTTCTCGCAGACAGAACTCGACGGTTCGCGCAGGACTCGACGGTTCGCGCAGGACTCGACAGTTCGCGCAGGACTCGACGGTTCTCGCAGACAGAACTCGACAGTTCGCGCAGGACTCGACGGTTCGCGCAGGACTCGACCCTTTTGGCCGCTACGGCGCCTCATAGACATGGTCAAGCAAGCGGTGACGGCGCGGACTTAGCCGGGCGAACGTGCTGGGGATGTCGGCACGCTCTACTCCCTACCATAATGTGATGTCCCTATCCTCTCTTCCATGCTGTGCGCTGGCAGGTATCGTTACGTGTCCTTGTGTTCTACACGCTGTCACAGGTCCTAATGACTTCATTATATTCTATAATATGTCATATGTCTTAAAGCATTCATGTGTCTACATGCTTGTTACATCTGGCTAAATGTGTGTCCTGTGTCGTTCACGTATCATCACATCTTGCTGTTGCAGGTCGCTTTTGTCCTGGTCGTGGTGACGGTGACAATGGTTACCGCTCAATCAAGTACAGCAACCCTTCTACCTGAACCTAGGGTAACGAAATAGTTGTAGCTATTGCGTTGTGGTGGCAGTGGTGGTCGTATTAGTAGTATGTAGTGGTGGTGGTGGTGGTGGTGGCGGTGGCGGTGGCGGTGGCGGTGGCGGTGTCGGTGTCGGTGGCGGTGGCGGTGGCGGTGGCGGTGGCGGCCGCGGCTCATATTAGTTGTGTAAAGTCAACGAGAGAGTCTGTGTAAAAGGTTTCCTGTAACAAAACTCATTGTCCTTGAAATCACTGTGAAATCATATTTAAAGGCAATTGAATGTGTATGGCAAATTAACCACACAAACAACCGTTCGTTTATATTGAATTTATTCCCGCTGACGAAGCCACGTTTCTTGTGTTTTATTTTAGATATAAAATATGTATTTTCGTTTCATCCTGAAGTTACTCAGTATTATTAATATTAACACAGTTGTTGTGGCAGACATATTACAAGTAATGTTTTACCGATAGTGTGGATATCGTTATCTGGAATAGAAATGGAATCAAACGTTGAAATGTGTCGTCAGTTAAATTTGTAATATAATCATCAGTTTCGTTGTGTCTTTCCAGCTGCAGTTTGAGAACCTTCGCACGCACTGTACCGGGGAGTGCTTCAGGCTGTACAACAAACAGTTCCGCGCTGACATCTCTGACAAGACCGACCGAATTATCAAGTTTATCACCAGTTGCACAGACCAGTGTGTGAATCTTATGGAAAACGCGATCGAAAAAGAACAAAATAGGGGACATTAGGTTTTAGTTGTTGTTGTTCTAGTTGTTTCCAGCTGACTAGTCTGTATGTTGTGGTTACTACAGTTGTATGGTGTTTCGAGGTCTCATTCAACTATAGCCATTCTTTTTCAGAACATTATCGGAAAGCCGACCTGTATGTGCTGGCATTGAGGGTGGTCACTGCCAGAGTGGTCGCTGCCAGGGTGGTCACTGCCAGTGTCCTCAATGGTCATTTTACGTCCCAAATTAAATGAGACGAACCGACATTAACGTGATCATCCGAGTCACGAGAGATACACAGTCCCCAGAGCCCGGTCTTGACACCAAAGATACCCGTGCCCGGTCCGGGAACTCTGTCATGTAAGGCGGATGTGCTGACCACCACCCTACCGCACTGTAGGTGTTGCAGTGGAACGTTAATTGCAATGAAAGCGAGACCAGAAGACGATGTAATTAAGAGATAACGCCGTATGGCATAGGTAAGATCAACGTATAACGCAGTTTTGTTACCGTGTTTTCGGTTATTGAAGTCGTGCCGACGAACTGCAGCCGTTATAAATCTGAGTGAGAAGTCATTGGTAACTTTATGAGCTGAAATCAGACTCTGAGACATTCCCGCAGCTGGGAGCCACCTGAAGGACAGGTAAACATACAGACAGCATAGCATTTGTGTAGTAGCATAAAAAAAATAATATATAATACATTCTTAGTATAGTGTTGTGGGGTCGAGGTATCAACCAATCCATTACACTCATTCACGCGCGCACGCACGCACGCACGCACGCACACACACAGCCATTGGTCCATGCCCCTTGTTTTCTTTTGTCCAGTATTTTTCCGTTGCGCCGCTACACCGTAGCATGATAAGCTAATGGATGACTAAGCTTGCCTCCCATGTGGCCTCCCCTTTGCGAGATCCTAGATAATCCACTGTACACACTGCACTACACACACGCGCACTCGCACTCTCTCGGACGGCTCGTGACATCCACGCCCGCAGATTCGTTCTACTCTCTACAGTAATAGAAACAGAGCGTCGTCGTGACGAAGGGAAACAACCGACTTACTCGATATAGCTGTGGAAATATGCCAGCTCGTTTGTCAGAGGAGGTCGGCAGACTCGCGTCATGCGCAGTAAATGTTTACATGTTAAGCTCCGCCTACTTTGGAAGTTTTACGGGCTCTTATGTAATTGATGCATGCTGAGAATTTATAATGTTTTATATTGATACGTGGTTATACATTGATTTACAGATAACTAGGGAAACACACTGTCGCAATCGTCATAATTGTCACGATCCGTGTGATTAGTTTTCGTAAGTTGAGCCTGACAAAAACAAGTGCACGTGTTTTCATAAGCAAAATCAAATTACAAAATACTCATTAATCGCTACAGATATAAACCATATTGAAATACCAACATATTCGTTGTGAAATGTAGTATCTAAGTTTTAAAAGAACTAAAAGAACCGGATGATTACTGTATTAATTTGTTCTTCGCATACGTTCCCATTGTCGCAAGTAATGTTCCCTGTTTTCACGTGGCTGTCACTGAAATGTATACGTCAAACAAAACGTAATAACATTATAAAATGATCGCATTATTTTCATTCATAACACTCTTGATCACATATGAATTATTGAACAACCTTCGACAAACTGCTTGTCACTGACACTGTAAATGTCATCCAGTGTTTGTAGAGACCTATTCACTCTTAATAGCGTAGAACGTTCGTCATAGGCGACGCCACAAGGTCAAAGTAATACACGTGGCTAATTAAGTGCATTCGCATGCAAGAATTAGTTTTTTCAACCATGTTTTCGTAATATTATATTGAATTTACTGCATGTTTTCAACATTTGGCTTTGCTTAGAAATGTATGCAGTGGGCATACAATTATTATGATTGCAAAAATTCGTCTAATTAATTATAATATTGATTATTGTTCTAGGTCAATGCAAAAACAGCAAAATGTTTAAACAAACAATCTGTAAATATAAAAATGTTTAATATAAAATTCCGGTTAAACTACTAAAATAGGACTATTTGCTTAGCAGCTACTACTTGTCAGTAGTGTACGGGGATTTAATGGTTAGAACTCCAGACTCTCAAACGAGAGAACCCGAGTTTCAAACCTTATAATACTGTTTCGAATCTTGGACAATTTCATTCATGCCACATTGCCCCAACTGTATAAATGAGTACTTGATTATAGACAGTAATATGTCTGAATAGTGTTTGGCAAAAAGCTTTCACAAAAGATAATTTCATTGAGTATTATTATAAAATGTACAAAGGCTAGACACAGTGAAACAGTTAACATGTAACAGTATTAAGACAAATGGAAACTGTCTACAATGTCCCATTGTTTAAAAAAAGTCGTAACGACATCTTAAAAGTGGTTTTGGTTTCCCACAAATCAGGTCAACATATATTCGCAAAAGTGCATGTTTTGATAATCTTATCCTTGTGCCACAGTGAATAGGAGGATGTTGCTTTGTATTTAAAACTTTCAAGCACAGTGTTACACTACTAAAAGTGCATAAAGCATAAACATGTATGATTGAATCACACCCTTCTGAAAGTGCTTCAAATGACTAGCCCATAGCCCATAGCCCATAGCCCATAGCCTCCAGCCCCCAGCCCACTGCCCCCAGCCCGCAGCCCACTGCCCACTGCCCACAGCCCACAGCCATAGTTGCTCCCATACTGCCATAGTTGCTCACATTTTGAAGAGAATGTTTTCATTAGAATGCTGCACACAAGCACAAAAGTCATATTATAAAAACATTGAAAAGCATAAAAGAATATCTTAGAAATTCAATGTTTTTTCATGTCATGTATATAATGCTAATCTAGTTGGGTCATTAATTCAGACACATCATTGATTATGATGGTTTGCGTCAATTCAGGTCACGTGTTATCAGAGTATGAGTCAATTACATTACCGGTATAGCAATTCTAATTACACACCAATTACAGTATATCAGTTCTAATTCAACCTCAAAAGTATCAATTCTAATTATAAATTCCATATCGAAATAAAATAATAATAATTTGAATCAAGACACAGACTGACTTCATGACAACACTAAGTGGTGTTCTGGATCTTGGAATAATATATTTACACTTCAATATTAACATCAGTATAATATTTTAATATTAAAAAAATACAAATGTGAACTTACCAGCTTTACTGTTAGTAACAACAAAGAAGTGCAAGTACTTTAATGTTAGTAACAACAAAGAAGTGCAAGTACTTTAATGTTAGTAACAACAAAGAAGTGCAAGTACTTTAATGTTAGTAACAACAAAGAAGTGCAAGTACTTTAATGTTAGTAACAACAAAGAAGTGCAAGTACTTTAATGTTAGTAACAACAAAGAAGCGCAAGTACTTTAATGTTAGTAACAACAAAGAAGCGCAAGTATTGATGTCTCAGTTTCTTCTTTTCTTTGTAGCCATAAACGAAAAATCCATTTAAACATATCGTATGTTTTGATAAATACAATTATTGTTATCATCCACTTGGGCACTAAGTTGTTATCTTGTAACCATCATGTTTGTTTTCAGGCTGTCTCAAAGATATGGTGAAATCATTCGCATCATCATCATGGACCTCAAGAATCATGGAAAGTGCATCACATGGATTTATGGAACCACAAACAACTGAAAGCAGTTCTGAATTAAGCAGTGCTGAGTATTGAGTCCAGTTAATGCAGCACATTAATGGACCAATATGAGAGTGAATAGATTCCAACATTTGTAAACAGAATAGAATAATTATATTATTCATTTGTTTACATACATGTACCAGATTTGTTTACTTATAATAAAGATTCCCTCACGATGAATTATTTCTGTACTGTATTTTAATAATTTTGTGATTTGTGTATTAAGTTCATTTTCTAAGGCGACTGCAATGAATAATACATAACTGTTATCTGGTTTCACTGTGTTAGTTAACCAGTGCAGTTACTTTCTCTGCAATGAACATTTTGAGTAATAAAAGTCTTCACATAAGAAATTATGCAAGCTTAATTCACCTAAAAGATGTTTATTCTTTAAAGCGATTAAGAATAGCATGCATATTTCTTGTGGTTATGTATTAAGTCATATAAAAACAGATTATCCTTAATATAATTACTTTTATGTTATTGAATTTCTTTGTGATTAGTTAAATTTCTTTGTGTTTACGAAAATGTGTTGTGATGCTGCTACCAAAGTATCTGGCAAAGAGTGATGCTACTGCCACAAGAGAATACTCCCCCCGGCAGTACTACCCCCACTGGGCCAGTGACAGCGTTGAATTTTTATAAATTGACAAAAGCAAAGAGTACCAACAAAGTGTCAAACGTGTTAATATTATAACGCGCGAACGATGTTACAATCTCAGACGAGCGATTAGTTTGAGATTACGGAATGGAAGCGGACGCCGACGAAGATTTACCTTCGCCGTCGAACGCTGTAAACAGACTGGCTCGCAACTTCCAGCGATCATTAATATGACCAGATTTTCGCGCACGTGCGGTGCAAACATTAATTGAAGTGAAAATGGAACCGCTAAAAACTTGGTGAAACCTCTTAACTTTGTCAGATCGGCGAGAGGATGGAAGTCACGCCCATGATCGGCATTGACCCGCACAGTGCTTATCATTTTGGATATCCACCATTTTGAGCCTTTACCAGATATAAATACTAAAGTCAGTTATTTCGATGATTGAAAAAACGCACATTTTATTAATAATTTGATTACGGATGTTACATAAACTATCCAAACTCTACATATTTGGACACCAACGAACCGGATTTGCGATTGGCTAAATCACTTGAGGATGGAGTAAGCTTCGAAAGTGCGACCGACAGTCGGTGGAATTGGACCTGGCTCATCAATCTCGCAGGGTGTTTACACGACTGATTCTTTCAGCGCGACACCGTGTCGCCAAACCAATTTAGCAATTAATCGCTCGTGTAATCCGGCCTTTCGAGTGCGTTCATCGTCAGCGGGCGGTGACTCTTAGTTGCCTCCGTCGTAACTTGCGAAGTGACAAATTGCTGCCAAAATGAACGCGGTATTGATCTAAGCCATATGATAACGCTACATGACGGTTCCGATAGCCGGCGAGGCGACGTCACGGCCCAGTCAAGTCAACGAGGACGACCGGCTAATTATGCTCGAACTAGCGTCGTTGAGTGACGCAGGTGTGACATTTACAGAGGGTGACATTTACAGAGAATGGCCGAACGAAACCCGGTCGGAGACACAGAACAAACGGACCGAGAGAGACGAGTGTTTGTTTTGTGTCCGTTTTCATGCAGAACGCAGGTAACGTCGAGTAATTGGTGATTATTCATAGCAGTTGTCACCTGCCTCGTATCGCTCTACTGCTGGACAAAACAGTCGCCTGTCTGTCGAGGACACTTTTGGAGATAAAGGAGAATCTAGGTCTACAGGCAATGCTATTATGTTAGTACACAATCAAACCGCTGGTTGCAAGAGTTATGTCCGCTGACAACCATAATTTTACGGGCAGATATTTTCTATACGCACTTACTGTCTGTCATTTCGGGTGATACAATTAAGTGGTCTCAGCTTCAGCGCGCGCGCACGTACGCACGCACGCGCGAACAAGCGTATTAATAGTTACGCACACGGAAGCAGTATTTTATTTATTTGACAAAAGTATTTCGAACTGATTGACAAATTAATAATATAGACAACTATTTACTTTAAGCAGCCGTCTCTCGATCTTCTGTCCTAGCTGGTGTAAACACAAATAAAACCGGTTTACTCTAGTCTGGTTCACCCTAGAGTGAATTCAATCTTAAGCAGCTGTGGATCAATGGGGGTCTTAGGGGTCTCAAGACCCCCTAGGCCATGGAGGGGGGTCTTAGACCCCATGTGTCCGTGGCAAATGTTACGGTAAAGGACAACGCGTATAGGCCTACATCGCCGCTACCTCACGTATTCCGTAACCGACTGTGGTCGTTGGGGCACCTCTGATGATAATCGCATCATCTGTTTCCACCTGTGCCTTTGTCTTTTGTTGCTATTTGTGATTCGTAGAAGTCGAGGCCTGTCCATTCGCTGATGTTGTCATTCCAGTTCTGTTTCTGCCTGCCTCTCCTTCTTTTCCCTCTCGCTGTGCCTTGCAGGATGGTTTCTGCCAGGCCAGTAGATCTTGTGACGTGACTGAAGTAATAGCAGCCGGCTAATAATAACCCTTCTGTAAGTAGAACATTACACGTGTCGTCCCGTTCACCCCATCCCACACCCCCCCCCCCCGGTTCGTAAATAGAACGACACATTACTTCGAATGACTGGGACCCCTCCACCAAAAAGCATACATTCGCCCCTGTCAAATATATTATAAATATAGAAACCTCGTTTGACTTATCTAAATGTGCATAAGACTTCAGAAGAATATGTATGTTTTAAGAACTTCGGTTACCCTGCATTTTTAATTGAGTAACTAGACCGGCGGCGGGGGCGGCGGGGGCGGCGGGGGCGGCGGGGGCGGCGGGGGCGGCGGCGGCGGCGGCGGCGGCGGGGGCGGCGGCGGCGGCGGGGGCGGCGGGGGCGGCGGGGGCGGCGGGGGCGGCGGGGGCGGCGGGGGCGGCGGGGGCGGCGGGGGGCGGCGGCGGCGGCGGCGGCGGCGGCGGCGGTGGCGGTGGCGGTGGCGGTGGCGGTGGCGGTGGCGGTGGTAGTGGTGGTGGTGGTGGTGGTGGTAGTAGTGGTGTAGTATTCTGTCATTGGAAACTTTAATTCAGACGAAGCACCAATCAATGCATCGCTATAGAACGAGTCAACGTGTTCCAATGTCACAATATCATAGCACGGTTCCTGCTACACCTGGTGTGTTGATGGGCCATCTAACTGCTGACGTTTCCTGCCACGATCCAGGATGTGGTTTCATTCACAATTAATTGATTTGTTCTTTTGACAAAGGCTAAATCCAAGCACCATCTTCACAATTTTTGACAGTTGGACCTTCGAAGCTGCCTGGACAATGACGTCACTTCGAACAGCTCGCCAACGGCATACGACGTAGATTAACATAAGCACGTCCTTCGCGAAACACTCATCGTATCAGGCCATTGATCTGGAGCACCGTCCACCGAAGTGGCTGGTCAAAGGTCACAACTGTTCTGACGTTGCAAGGTTTTCTACGTACTCATACAAAGTGTGGTATTGGCGCGACACGCCTGTTACGCAATTAAGTGAATGTTTATCATCGAAAAGTGAAGCGCATAATATGTAGACAATTTTCTTGTGCGACTGTGTGTCTGTGTTTTGTTAGTCAAACCAGACAGTATTGGCTTTGGGGACATTTTGTATGCATATATATGGACGCATGTTTCTTCATAAAATATCAATATTTGCGTTTACATCATCTGCATACGGTGAAGCTAACGTTTCGTAACACCCAACAGCGTGGCTCATGTTGGTTTTGTAAATAAAGCAGTTTGCCAGAGTCTGTGTAATAGCATTGTCCTTGAAATCACTCTAAAAATGTATATATGAACAATTGTATGTGTAATGCAAAATTAACCACGCAAAGTGCCGTTCTTTTTATTGAATATATTCACTCCAACGAAGCTACGTCTGTTGTGTTCTAAATAGTAATTTTATAGATAAAACTATATTTAATATAAAATGAAAACTCGTTTCAGTCTGAACTTACTATGACATCTTAACTTAACACAGTTGTTGTGGAGGACATATTTGAAATAATATTTCACTGATAGTGGCGGATATAGTTATATCTGTTGAAATGTGTCGTTGTTGAGTTGAGTTGAGTATAATAAACATCAGTTCAATAGATGCGTTGTATCTTTCCAGCTGAGTTAGGAGAACTTCGCCTGCACTGTGAGGTCGAGCGCGTGAAGCTGTATAACGAAGAGTTCCTCATTGACGAGACTGACAGAATAACCAAGTTCATCGCATTGACTAGTGTGTGGGCCTCATGCAACATTGACCATTGACCAATGTGTGGGCCTCATGCAACATTGACCATTGACCAGTGTGTGGGCCTCAACATTGACCATTGCCCAGTGTGTGGGCCTCATGCAACATTGGCCGTTGACCAATGCGTGGGCCTCATGCAACATTGACCATTGACCAGTGTGTGGGTCTCTTGCAACATTGACCAGTGTGTGAGCCTCTTGCAACATTAACCATTGACCAGTGTGTGGGCTTCTTGCAACATTGACCATTGACCAAACTGTGGGCCTCATGCAACATTGACCATTGACCAGTATGTGGGCCTCTTGCAATATTTACAATTGACCAGTGGGTGGGCCTCTTGCAACATTGACCATTGACCAGTGTGGGGACCTCTTGCAACAGGACTCCGAAAACGAACGAGAGAAGGAAGGTGACCCAAAAAGACTAAATAATAGTGATGGACACCAGGGAAGAGTAGGTATTGCAGTAGAAAGTTAATTGCAGTGAAAGTGAGACCAGAAGAAGATGTAATTAATAGATAACGCCGTATGGCATAAGTAAGATCGACGTAGAATGCAATTGTGCTGTCACGTGTTTAGTTAGTGGAATCGTGCCGAAGAACTGCAGTCGTTAAACATTTGAGTGAGATTGGTCACTGTATGTGCTGAAATCAGACTATGAGATATTCCCACAGCGGAGAACCATCTGAAAAGGTAAGATAGAATTGAATTGAATTAATATTCAGTTGAATGTAAGATCGTTTGAAATATTTTAGAATGCTATAAAAGGTTTTCAATTCACGTTCCAATATTTTCCTTTGATCTACTGTACATATAAACTGTGTTGTTGACAATAATCGCACTCTATTGTTTACAGTAGTTAAACGTTTAATCAAATATTTTGTTCTACATAATGTATTATTAATTAAAATTACTAAAAGGGCAAACATTATAAGTATTACACTTCTTTTGTCCTTCTTCGACAAATTGCAATTAATGATATGAACAGTACATAATATGTAAATATGTGTTTGTTGAATAGAATTCATTCATTCGTTTTTTCTTTCGTTCTTTCTTTCGGTCATTCGTTCATTAGTTCATTCGTTCATTCGTTCATTCGTTCATTCGTTCATTAGTTCATTAGTTCTTTCGTTCATTCGTTCATTAGTTCATCAGTTCATTCGTTCATTAGTTCATTAGTTCTTTCGTTCATTCGTTCATTCGTTCATTAGTTTTTTCGTTCATTTGTTCATTAGTTCATTTGTTCATTTGTTCATTCGTTCATTCGTTCATTAGTTCATTAGTTATTTCGTTCATTCGTTCATTAGTTCTTTCGTTCATTCGTTCAATAGTTAATTAGTTCATTAGTCCCATTAGTTCATTAGTTCATTCATTCATTAGTTCTTTCGTTCATTCGTCCATTCGTTCATTAGTTCATTCGTTCATTCGTTCATTCGTTCATTCATTTATTCATTCAGGATCAATGTAGAATGCAGTTTCGTTGCCCTGTGTTTAGTTATTGAAGTTGTGCCGATGAACTGCAGTCGCTAAACATTTGAGTGAGAAGGTACTGGTAACCTTATGTGCTGAAATCAGACTGTGAGATATTCCCACAGCGGGGAGCCACCTGCAGGCCAGGTTTAAATACAGACAGCATAGCATTTGTGTAATAGGATAATAAATTAATATATAATACATTGTTAGTATAGTGTTGTCGGGTCTAGGTATCAACGAACACATTACACACAACATTACACGCACGCACGCACGCACGCATGCACGCACGCAGTAATACTAACCCCCATATTTCAGTGGAGATGAAAGAGGCTCGCCCACTCCGCTTTAGTAATTTCCTGTGGAGCTATTTTTTCTACTTGATTGTATGCACCATCTGCCTCACATCCAGTAAAAGATTAATGTTCCCCTGGCGGAGATCATCGTAATGAATGCTTTCATTTCATTTCCATCGCGGGTCACCGAGCAACGATACAATCGTAGGATGTCGCACGACGAGCGAAAAATAATGCTGAAATAATCACGCCGTTTGTTTTTCTTAAAGGTCCTTTCTCAATTTTCTTAAAGGTCCCTCCTTAATTCTCTTCAAGGTTCCTCCTCAATTCTCTTAAAGGTCCTCTCACAATTCTCCTAAAGGTCCCTCCTCAGTTCTGTTAAAGGTCCCTCCTCAATTCTCTTAAAGCTCCATCCTCAATTTCTTAAAGGTCCCTCCTCAATTATCTTAAAGGTCCCTCCTCAGTTCTCTTAAAGGTCCCTCCTCAATTATCTTAAAGGTCCCTCCTCAGTTCTCTTAAAGGCTCCTCCTCAGTCCGATTTGTTCGCTAGTCTCATGTCAAATTCATTTTGTGAAAAATCAAACCTACCTACAACATGCTAGTTCGTTTGTGCAACTTTTGTATGTAGTTTTTGTGAAATCATCAGACAAACTATTAAATTACGTAAAGTTTAGTCAAACATTAATTGAAGTGAAAACAGAAACGAAGAAAAATCACAAATTTCATCCTTGGTGAAACTGTGTTATGTGATCGGCGAGAGGATGGAAGTCACGCCCATGATCGGCATTGACCCGCACAATGTTTACAATGTTGGGTTCTTTCGAAAAAAATGCGCATTTCATTATTAAATGCGGATGTTATAAACGTATTTGGACACGAACGAACCTGGTTTGCGATCGGCTAAATCAGTTGAGCTTACTAAATCAGTAAGCGAAAATGGTAATTTGCAAGTTTCAGTTTGTTTTATTTCATATAACCTATCTATGCTCGTAAGACCAATCAATCAATCAATCGATCAATCGATCGACCGATCAATCAATCAATCGTCAAGTTTATAAGGCGCCACTCCAATAGACGTTGCTCATGGCGCCGTACAAAATGTTCCAATATATTTTTTATGTATCTTTAACTGCGCTTTAAGAACATCTTGTGAAAGCCCTGTTAATGTCAGAAGCTGTGTCAACAGGTTCCATAATGTCGGGGCTGCGGTGTTACTGTTAAGACAATGTCAGTATATTAATACATTTTGTTTAGCTCTCTATAAAATGAGGTAATGTGTTTTGTGAACTAGTAGTGTGCAGAAAAATTACATCGTGTAAACAGTACGCGCACAATTAGAGGTCAAGTGATATTAGCATTACCAACAAAAATAACCACATATTTTGTATGATTACTTGGACGATGTGTAACGACTTGGTCATACCTCTATTAAAGGTGTGTTCACAAAGCAGGTAAGCGTGATTCGGTAATGCGCACAATAAGATAATGCACACAACTAGATAATGCACACAACTAGTTAATGCACACAGCGATAAACGTGTGAACGACGGGATATTGCTATTCCTAGAACCGACTACTTTACAGTCAATTATTTCGCCAGGCTACAACAATGTGCGTCGCAGTTATAGCGACACTAACAACGCAATATATCAGCGCGGGTCATTTGCGCAGTTTAGCTTCCTATCATTGTCGTTGTCGACAGTTATTCGCAACACCACCAGTGGTCGCTGTCATCGTCGCTGCATGTGATGATACAGTTCTTAAAACTCCATCCTCAATTGATTTAGCCCATCGCGAACATGTAATATGTAGTGTGTGAATAGTATTAGCAATATCCGCATGTTGAAATCGTCGAAAGAATTGACTTTAGTTAGGCCCAAAATAATCTGGTTCCCTGATTGTTCCCTAGAGGCACTCTGCACACTAAGCTTAGGAAAGGATCCAGCATGTCTGATTTTTAGCAGGTAGGTTGAGCACCATGAGCGGATTTGAATCAATGCGGTGCTAGGATTTCATCACGTGATGCATACATTATGGAGAATATTTACACGTGCAGGTGTTTACTAACAAGTTTTAT